>JASVEL010011063.1:0-24041 GCA_032618575.1 Nicotiana noctiflora
GGACGAAGAAGTGCATGTCCTTACCATCTGCGAAAGGACAGAATAGAAATTCAATCAGTAATTGAGGAACAAGTCGCACGACAAGAAAGAACAAATGAGAGACTTTTTCCTAACTCAATAGACTCCGGAGGACAAGTACAGACGTCTCCGTACCTACCTCTCAAACTCTACTAAGCTTGTTCGTGAGTGGTGAGACCTATGTAACCTAGAGCTCGATACCAACTTGTCACGACCCGGATTTTCCCCCAACATCGGGATCGTGATGGCGCCTACTCGTGGTAGCTAGGCAAGCCACTGTATTCATACTATCCTGTTTTTAACACAATTTTAATTAAATAAATGCGGAATACTTTATCGAAATGGATATAACAAATCACAAAGTGAAAATTATACCGAAATCCTCTACCCAAGACGTGGAGTCACCAACTCACAAACTACTATGGAATACTACACATAAAAGTCTGAAGGAAATATAACATAATACTGTTTGTCTCGGAACAACGAGACTACAGTTATTAACATAAATAGAGAAAGAGACGCCGGGCCTGCGGACGTCTGCAAGCTACCTCGGTCTCAAATGTGATCAACTCCCATGCAATCTATTTATTGCTGCTGCTGCTCCTGATCGTAACCTGGACCTGTGCAAAAACGCACAGAAGTGTAGCATCAGCACAACCGACCACATGTGCTGGTAAGTGCCTGGCCTATCCCGGCGAAGTAGTGACAAGCCTAGGACCAGACACCCACATAAACCTGTGCAATTCAATATATATATATATATGTACCACCAAGTAACAAGAAATAATCAAGTATTAACACCATAAGGAATATCTTAAAGAATTCAACAATTAACTACAGTTAAAAATCTCACAAGGAAAAACAAAGTGTAATGTAAACACAAGTAATATCAATTCAAGGAATAGCAGACAGTTGCACGGCATCACCCTTCGTGCTTTTACTCTCGTCCTCACCAGATAAACAAATAAAGTACACGGCATCACCCTTCGTGCTTTATCACTCTTCCTCACCCAAATAAACAATCAAATAAGTTCACAAGGAAAAACAAGGCATAATGGAAACACAAGTAATATCGAGTCAAGAAATGGCAAATAGTTGCACGGCATCAACCAAACAAAATATAATGGAAAAACAAGTAATATTAATTCAAGAAATAGCAAGCAATTGCACGGCATCACCCTTCGTGCTTTTACTCTCATCCTCACCGGATAGACAAATAAAGTACACGGCATCACCCTTCGTGCTTTTACTCTCATCCTCACATCCATAGTACGGCATGATCCTTCGTACATGGTTCAATAATAGGGCACGGCATGATCCTTCGTGCATAATCAATAAATAAACATGGCACGGCATTAACCTTCGTGCATAAATAAATAAAACATGGCACGGCATCACCCTTCGTGCATTATCACTCTTCCTCACCCAAATAACAATCACAGCTAAGGGTAAAGAAAGAAACAGTAATTCATAATCCGTCCCATCAAGGGCAATCAATAATAATCTTCACAACAAGTCCCAACAAGGGAGAACAATAACAATTCATCTGTAATATATCTCAAAATAATTATTTTCCAACGACTCACGGTCATACTAGACGCCGGTGTATGGATGCTCGTCACCACAGCCCATACACCGCACTCGATCACATAACACATAGCACATAATCCTATTCCTCAAGCTAGGATAGAACAAACACTTACCTCGAATTCTTATGAACAATTCAATCCGTGGAAATGTCTTTTCTTTCAATTTGGCTCCAATCCAACCGTATCTATACACAATTGATTTAATATCATCAATTCTACTCAACAAACTAATTCTTAATACCAAATAACACTTTTACAACATTCTGCCATGAATAGTAAATTTCAACCCCGGGCCCACATGATCGGAATTCGGGGTTAGGAACAAAATCCGGTTACCCATCCCCCCACGAGTTCACGTATATAATTTGTTTCAAAATCGGACCTCAATTCGAGGTCCAATTCCCAATTTATGAAAAACCCTATTTTCTAACAAAAACAAGAATTTTACCATGAAAACATTTGATTTCTAATGAAAAACATGTTTAATGATGTTAGGAATTGAAAGAATTAAGTAAAAAGTGACTTACAATCGTTTTGATGAAGAAGAAATCCTTGAAGAGTCGCAAATGGGTGTTTTGGTTTTGTGAAAAATGAAGAAATGACTGAAATTCGTGTTTTTCAGGTCTCTGTGTTCGCATTTGCGAACCTGGGTTCGCAATTGCGAACCCCGACCAATTTCTGGAGTTTGAAAAATAAGCTAAGGGTGGAAAGTTCGCATTTGCGAACATTTGTTCGCATTTGCGAAGCCAAGGCATACTGGGAGGTTCGCATTTGCGACATAATGTTCGCATTTGCGAACAAGGCTCCTTCGCATTTGCGAAGAAGGCTTCGCATTTGCGAAGCATGGCTCAGCAGTGAAGGCATCGCATTTGCGAAGAATGCTTCGCATTTGCGAAGAATGCTTCGCATTTGCGAAGCATGGCTTGGCAAGTGAAGGCCTCGCATTTGCGAGGTTATGTTCGCAATTGCGAACCCAAGCCTTCCCGGACGCCCTTCGCATTTGCGATCAAGGGTTCGCATTTGCGAACCCTGCCTTGGTCTGTCACCTTCGCAATTGCGAGAAATTCTTCGCAATTGCGAAGCCAACAGCTGGGTGAAAAAAACCAGCAGTTCAAAATTCAGAATTTCATCCAACGGCCTATCAAATCTTTACCCGAGCCCCCCGGCTCCAAACCAAACATGTACACAACCTCAAAAACACATTATGGACTTGTTCGTGCGATCATATCGCCAATATCACTTCGTTTTAATCAAATCGAGCCTCAAACTCATGATTTTCATACTTTTGATTTTCAAAACTTCTTAACTTGGAACTCAAGGTCCAAAACATCTCAAACGACATTCAAATGTCACCAAACTTTACATAAATCACATATATAATATTTTAGACTTGTACCGGGCGTCGGAACCAAAATACGAGCCCGATACCAAGGTCTATTAATTTATTTCCTTTAATAATTGCATCAAAAACAAATTCACATAAAAATTCATAACTTAGGCTCTAGGCCTCAGAATTCGACTTCGGACACATGTCCAAGTCCCATATTTTCCTACGGACCTCTCGGGACCATCCAATCTCGGGTCCGGATCCGTTTACCAAAAATGTTGACCGAAGTCAACCATATCAATATTAATATCATTTTTATCCAAATTTCTCATAGAATTCATATTTTCTATCACAAAATCTTTCCAGCTACATGCTCGGATCGTGCACGTAAATCGAGGCAACATAGAATGAGGTTTTCAAGGCCTCAGAAGCTCGAAATTATTAATAAAATAAGTGATGACCCTTTGGGTCGTCACAGAGTCACACCGCAACCAGTACGCCTGTGACTTTAATGCGTTTCAGTTTCGCCGAGAATAAGATTTGGGTCACATAAATGTGCACCCATATTTAGGAAAGTAATTTTATTAAAGTCGTGCCTAAAGCAACTACGCGTTTGTACTTTGCGAGGGCCATGGAATTTGCTAAACGGCACGCTTCGATTCTAATGATAAAAATGTTGAAGCAAATGAGGGCCATGCATTTTGAAGTTTTATTTGGCACGGCATGCCTCATTTTTATTTATTAAGGCCCAACTAAGGTAACTAAATTTTCTTCTTCTTCTCTTTTTCATTTGTCTCTAAGAAAAACCACTTAAATTACAAATATAAATTCGGGCGCCGAATTGAAACCAAGGGAAGACCCTTTTAGCTTGAAACCGCTACCTAATTAGAAATCCGAATTTATACTTGCGAATTAATACCTCGTATTCCTAATATAATTTTTAGAGAGGTTCTCATTTGGCATGACACGCCTTAATTTATTTGAAAAGATTGCACTCAACTTAAGACAGAATACGGATGGTCATAATTATTTGACGGAACAGTATAAATATTTACAAAATCAACGTACCAAAACAGACTTGGGAAACAACGAATTAAAAGGTAGTAGCTAGCATCAAATTTAGACAAACTTCTAAACGTTGGTAAATGAAAATCACATTACTGGATCAAAATATTGCATTTAATTCTACTTTTTAAACTCATGGATTAGGATATATTCTACATTTTAGAACCTATTCAGACTAAAAGAAATATTGGCCCCATCAGATTGTAACTAATTTCAAGTGAGCAAATCTAAGTTGTTAAGTACTAGATTAGAATATTTGATGGTAGTCGCTCAAAATTAAAATGCAGTGAGCTCCAAATGCATATCAGTAAGACAAATCAAAATCCACGGCATGCCTGTTGAAACCAAACTCATTCATTCATATTGTGATAGGGACAAAACAAAATAAAAGAAGTAATCTTACCAACAAAAATGGAAGCCTCGAACCGGACCAGGACCACGGACAATGACTTAACCAACGACGAACTCGAACGGACCTCCAACCAGACGGCACTCCACCGCTTGACTGAGATAGAACCTCCCTAGACGACGACCATCGACGACCTTAAAGTTGGTGGTCGTTGGTGTAAGAATATGAAGAAAGAGCAGGAGGGCTGTTCAGACGAGGAAGACGAGGAAAACGGCTGCTACTACTTGGTTTGTGTGGACTGGTAGTCGATAGCGGCTGGGTTTTGTCGACGACGAAGGCAACAAGAATGACGAGCTGAAGGTTTGTTTGGTGAGTGTCGTTTGGGTAGTTACGACATGCTGTTTATCGACGACGTGGGCTGTTTGGAAGTTGGTTGGACGCCGCTGGTCGTTCGACTGGATGGAAAATGGGCAGCAGCTGATCGTCGTTGCTGTGACGAGGTGAAGGCAGCAGCGACTGCTCGTTGATGGCGGACACGAGCTGGTTCGTTGCTGTTTTTTTTCAGCGACTGGAGGAGCCGTTTGGACGTCAATGGTAGCGTCGTTTGGTTGCTGTTGTCAACGGGAATGGTGAGGAGGGGGTTGACGAAGGCTGGGTCCTTTTTGTTTAGCCTCCCCTAAGTGTGTATTTTTCCTCCCGTTTTTTGCTTCTGTTCAAAATGAAGAAGATCCGCTTGTGTATTAAATTTTCTATATCTATAAGTTACCTCTCTTCTGTTCTTTTTTTTTTTCTTTTTTGTTCTCTTTTCATTTTGTCCGTTCTTTTCCTCTTGTCTTTGTCTCTCTTTCTTTGTATTTTTTTATGTAGTCCTTTTCTCCTTTTCTTTATGTCCATGTTTTATGCTTGAGTGACTTTGTGCCTTTTTCTTCTTTAAATTTGGACCGTTCTCTTTCTTTGTTTTTTTTTTTTTAATTCCTTTCTTTTGTAAAAAAAAAAAAAAAAAAATCTCCCAAAAGAATATTATCCCCTTTTAACCCCACTAATCCATGTTTTCCTCCCTCTTTTGTGTAAAGTTGTCTCTCATGTGTGTCCCCCACCTGTGGTGAGTTCGGATTATTACGGGCAAGGTTCGAAAATTATAAAACCGGGTAGTTTGAACCTGAATATTATTCTTTGCCCGGAACCGAGAATGAGAACACGGTGTTATTAATTAATCCTACGTAAGCAAAATAACCATAAGACTAATAATTAAAAAAATTATTTTTTCATATTTTTTCAAAATTAAAGTAACTACAAAATGTTAATGAAACTATTTTTTATTATTTTCGTTTTTTATAAAAAGATAAAAATATAAAGTACTATTTTTGTATTTTTCAAGTTTAAAATTGACTACGAAACATTAATAAAACTATATTTTTGTTATTTTTTTCATTTTAAGATAAAAATAAAGTAAAAGAGTCAAAATTAGCTAAGATAGCTATATTAGGCCTAAACTAAATATTTTAGCTAAAAAATATAAAAATTATCGGGTAGGGGCAAAATCATGCATCTACAGGCTCAGCTTTCCTTTCTTTCCAAACCTCATAACGCCCTTCATAGGCGAACCTTTTAGCAACACATTCTCGCCCACTGAATAAGACACATCTCGGATCTTCCGGTCCGCATAACTCTTCTGATGCGACTGAGCTGTGCGAAGTCTTTCCTGAATCACCTTTGTAGACGTTTGATTTTTGACCCCCCCCCCCCCTCACGACCCCAAATCCGGTCGTGATGGCGCCCAGCACACTGCTAGGCTAGCCTGACCAATTAACAACAATCACGGAGCCATAAGCTCACTTTATCCAATTTAAGCATAACGGAATAATTCAACACAGATAGATACATATTAAAAACAGGGAACCAAATCCCAACACGTGCCAACTCCCATAGACCGAAGGGTCAAGAGTCATGAGCCTCTACAGAGTATACAAAGTGTAAATAGTGAATATAACTGTGCACAAGTGTGGGATAATCAGAACAAAAATACAGACAAACTGGAGAATCAGGTCCTGCGAACGCTGGCAGCTACCTCGACTGTCCAAAAGCACTCCCGAGCCGCAATAGAATCAGCTCCACTGTGATGTACCTGGATCTGCACACAAGGTGCAGGGAGTCGGGTGTGAGTACTTCCAACTCAGCAGTAATAAAAGTAAATAATGTTGAAGGGAAGAAAATCAAGATAGGCACTACCTCATGCTACACAATACAGGACTATCTTTTTATTCCTTTCAAGCATATGTAAGTAGATTATTTAGAAATCTTAATTTTAACTACTTTCTTTCATAATAATATACCAATACCGGGATACAATCTCAAGCAGTGCAAGTCCGCACTCAAATCGACCCCTCGGGCTCAGCACTCTTATCAATTTACACCAGGAGATCCGGTCAATAAGGCAACTAACGCATGTGTGCCAGTAATGTATGAGTGTCGAATGTTATGCCACGTAGTACACGCAAACCAACGTATGTATGCCATGCAACGCATATGACCGCTACGGCGCGTAGCCCGATCCAATTTGGGTACCCGTGCTCACTGTGGGGGTTCAGACTCCGGAGGGGCTCCTACAGCCCAAGCACAATATTAATATCACACCTGCTGCGGCGCGCAGCCCGATCCGTATACCACTGCGGCGTGCAGTCCGATCCATGCATGTGTATGCATATGCTCACATGAAATGTCATGCCCTAACATATGGCCCTCGGCCCAATCAGTCTAACAAATAATCAAGAAAGCCCTACGGGCAACAATATCATATTAGCTCACAGCTAAAAATGTTATTAAGACCTTTTTCAAGTTTTTTTTTCCTAACCTTACAAAAATACTGATTAGCAAAATACCATTTTAAACCTTAAATTTAGAATAAAATATGTACAGTGTTATCAAAACAGTGATACCAATCCTTGAAGGATTCAAATAATTGGCACGAAGCCCAAACATGATAATTAGTCCAATTCATTTCAACAATTAGGTGTTATTATTTATTACGCGGGACGGACCAAGTCACAATCCCCAATGGTGCTCTACCCCACGCCCGTTATCCGGCATGCAAGTCACCTCAACACAGCACTAAGATGTGCAAGTCCGGGGTTTACTAACCCTCATGACATCATTTACAAGAATTACCCACCTCGAACCGACGAAAGCTCATGCCCGCGACGCCTTAGCTCCTCGAACCGGCATCCACGCACGTCAAAACTAGCACAAATCAAGCACAAATATATCAAAATAGGCTAATGGAACATCATCACCCAATCGAAAGAACTCGAATAATATCAAAAATCACGAAATTTGCAAAACCCGAGCCCCGGGCCCACATCTCGAAAATTTTCGAAACTCATATTTGCAGAACCCTCGTCTCGCCACGAGTCCATACATATAAAATTTACCAAAATCGGAGTTCGATTGGCCTTTCAAAACCCAAATTTTCGTTTTCAATATCTAGGCCACAATCCTTCACAATTTCTACCCAAATTCATAAAGATTGATGTTAATTCTACCATAAAATGATGTTTTTGAGTCAAGAAACTTACCTCCGATGAATACCCGATGATTTCCCAGCGTTTTCCCGTGATTTCTTCTATTTCTTCTCTCTAAGGCTCAAAAATGGGGGTTTATGAAATGAAACCCGTATGTGAAATGTTTCTGGTTTTAATTCACTGCCCGGGACTTTTCTTCTACGCGTTCGCGTTCCTTGCCACGCGTTCGCGATGCCCAGCTCCGGATTGACCTTCGCGAACGCGACCTCCCCAACGCGTTCGCGATGCACTAGCTCCCGGCCGTCTGATTTTCCTTCTACGCGTTCGCGATAACCCTCACGCGAACGCGATGCACACCCTGACAAACCTACGCGAACGCGACATCCTGAACGCGATCGCGAAGCTCAAGAATCTTGACCTACGCGAACGCGGTAACCTGTCTCGCGATCGCGATGCTTGACTCGCCCGGCCTTCGCGAACGCGGCCCATGCCACGCGAACGCGAAGGCTTGGATTTTGCCCAGTGATCTGCAATTTTTCTGCAGATTTTTAAGTTCCAAAAGTGCCGGATGATGGTCCGGATTCACCCCGAGGCCCCCGGGACCCCAACGAAAACCACCAACATACTCCAAAACACGATACGAACTTTCTCCAATGATAAAAACACCATCCTAAACATCAAAATCACCAATTACACACGGATTCAAGCCTAATTTTCTTCAAAACTTCCAAATTACACATTCCATCAAAAACCCGACCAAACGACGTCCGAATTACCTGAAATTTTGCAGGCACATCCAAAATCACCTAACGGAGCTACTGCAACTATCGGAATTCCATTCCGATTCCTGGATCAAAATCTCACCTACCGTTCGATTTTCGCCAAAATTCAACCTTAGCCAATTCAAGCCTATTTCTACACCGGCCTCCAAATTCAATTCCGATTGCTCTCCTAAGTCATAAATGATCCCCCGAAACTAGTCGAATCATCAGAATCTGATTCCGAGCACTCTAACTCGATAGTCAACCCTAGGTTGACTTTCCATATTCAAACTTCCTTCAAACATGCTATTTGCTTCATTTTCAATTCAATTCACTCCTAACTCACCCGATAGGCTCTAACACTGATATAAAAGCATAAAACATGTAATTGCAACATGACGGGGTGGTAAATTCCCATAACGACGGGCCGGGTCGTTACATTCTCCCTAACTTAAACAATCACTCGTCCTCGAGCGTACTCAGAGTTGTACTAGAAGCAACCCAATAGCTGAATGACCTTACCAAGCATATACTCGGGCGATCATACGTCACCCTATCTCACATAAGTCCGAAAACACCATATAGTCAAAATTTCACAGACCATCTGAACCATAAATCATATTGCACTTTCTGAAATCATTGGCCAAATGCTAATCCCATGCCTATACTCAGGATAAACTCGAATCCACTGCAATAACCCATCTTCACTACTCCGGGTGAGATCATATGATGTATCGACAACCCAATCACTCGAGACGATAGTCTCTAATCACAACAATTGGCCACAATAACCAAATACTAGCTAAAAACCTCTTTCATTAGATAGAGTCTTATTCCAACACCTCCATATCCTGCCAACGGCAGCTGAAGCACGCGATATACCGAACCCATCTCTCAGGTTAACCATTCGTGAATCTATTTCCCTTTTAAAACTGGTACCACAAAATGTTTCCGAGCCAAACCTCGATTTTTACCTTTCTAACAAGCTAAGATCCAATATGCTCGTATTCATTAATGACTCCAATGGTCATTTCGATTATAACACACCGCACTGGTGATATGATACCTCAACACCGGCCTAAGCCACGACGAGCACAACATAGGCTCTAATAGAAACGTCTGCACACACTCGAATCATGACAGCTCAAATCATGACAACTGTCTCCAGCAATTAGAGCTGCAATTTAATCCTTCTGTGCCATCATAATATAGAAGTGAGATCGCGTCTCGCATTATAGAAATAGAGTACCTGGATCCTCATCGAGAGGTCATAACATCACGTGGCCTTACCATGATTCTTGATTCTATCCAAACACCATTACTCATGAAGCACCTCAAGTTACCAAGCTCAAAACGGTCAGCCACACACATATTTAGGTCTGAACCCAAGCAATCAATCTCACCCACGGTGAAACAATTAATGTATGCTATTAAATCCTGAAAGGACACAACCGATGTGCCATTCGCCAAGCGATACTCAAAACGATCTTTTCCTCAGAAGCGAGGAAGTATTGTATACCAGGTAGCATATAACTAATTATATTTTCACAATATTCTGTTGCGGCGTGCAACCCGCTCCAATGACATACCCGTGGCGGCGTTCCACCCGATCCACGCATAAATCTCGCAAAAAGGAAATGCATATCGAGTCAAAATTTCTCATTACAGCAAACATATATATATAACCTCAAGCTCGGCCACATGAAACGCATCTGACAACATTTCTCAATACTGGAACTGAATCAATGGTAGATACCTCTACACTGACATCCGCCACTAAGGTCCAACTGACAAAGCAATGCCTACCAGCCGTCCGCTGGTCCTGGGTACAACTACTCTGTTGGAGCATACTCTGATGCTCTCCTGCTACGCAATTTGTGCCATTTTCCGACATAGTCCATATCACATTAGTCTAGACAATCCGACCCATGACAACCAGTCAGCAATCGAGTATCATAATCCAAATTCGTTTTATCAAGTCAAGAGAGAGCCTCTAAGGCTTCCGATTTCCAATAATCACAAAACGGTGCCGATGCACACGATATACAACCACTGCATAGGCGGATTAACGAGAATTTCAAGTCTCCTACACATATATAACATATGAATCACTATGCTTGATTCCGTATTCCACCGTACATATACATAACGCACATCAAGCGTCCATTCATACCACGACAGCCATTCAGAAATTTCACTATGCCATCAACGACACAGTTATTATAGTCGATCCAACAAGAGAATACCACCATACCATTGGATATCATCAATTTACATTTCCTTGTCCCTTTTTTTTTGGATCATATTCCCTGCCAAGTTAATAGAATAGCAGTATCATTTTCTTAAATTATCAGAAAGATCGATTCTTAATTCACCTACAGCTGTCCGCGCTGCTCAATAATTTTATTGACTTCCCATATATTATGAACTGATCTCAAAACCTAGAATATACCATTATCAGCTTTCCATAACACATCGTGTATACCATATTACACTAAAATAGCATGGAAATTCATATTCGTTTCCTATGCCGCAAACATCGGCGCACTCAACTAGTCAAGGACTTTCGTGATCCCATGTAGAGAAAACTCATTATACCTTTCAAGCTTTGCATACCAATAGGAAATACACTCATTTTCAAACTACGGTAAAGCACTTCACCAACTCTTTCTCCCAATTACATTGCATAAATTAAACTGCCAGGACTGAGTCCTTATTCCCATATGGAGTTACACAACTGCCAGCACTCAAAAGCTTTATTGCACAATATCTGCGAGACTCATTACTCCAAACATATACTAGGAATTAGTCGTATTCTTTATCAACATAAGTTCACAACATCCTAGTATTTCTTCATATCTACGAAACACCATAACCTTTATCAAAATTTCCCACATACCTAGAGACAGAGCCAACACAGCACACGACAGTGCAATCAGTTAATCAATAACAACCTCCCCAACTTAGCTCGGAGTCATACATCAAAGCACTTTCAACCACTCATATCATTATTACTCAAGTGATGCCGAAATGTTAATATGAGATTAAACTCAAGTCATTTACAAGCCTTGACAGAGACTCGAATCATCAGAGACCTTAGCTCTTCTGCAATTCTTGCAGATATACATGCACCACCAATAAGCCCACTCTCTTTAGGTGACGGAAATCTTTCTAAGTCCCAAATTTTCCAAAAATTTCGGCAGAGTTTCCTTTGTAAATTGGCCTATCCACCTGCCATAGAATCACCAAACCATTCTAACAATACATCCACAACTCAACAAGATATCACAATGTATTTCAACAACATTAAATCTCAATACTATACGAATCATATTATCATAATTTATACTTGAACCTGCGTTGTACCTGCTCGAATCATAACACATATCAAAATCACTTTAGTCTTCCTGAGTTTAAACTCGTTCCACTACACATAAGGCACTTTACCTTCCAATTACGAGATATGATAATTATTTCTCACGCCCATATCTAGGGCTACATATCAAATCACATTAAGAACTGAATACCTTACAGCTCCTCTCCCATTATCAAACTGCCATTTGCACAATAAGGATCAGTATCGATCGTATGAACTTCATAATACCGACTCGCAAAATTAATACCTTGGTGCTCAAGCCATAGACAAGGATCCGGCCTCAAGTCCTCCCGACTGGCCCAACATGAACTCATGGAGATTATATCTCGCCCCTCGATCGGGGAATCGCAAGCCATAAGTCAATTATATTACTGAGCGCTCGATGCGTACACATACGTGCGGAAGGAATTCCAAAATTATATCTCAAGCTGAATCAAGTGCGCACGATAAGAATTCCAAGAAATGTGAAGTGTTTCCTAAAGGTTCGCAGCCTCCCGAGGATAAGTACAGGCGTCCCCGTACCGATCCACAAGACTCTACTAACCGGCTCAAGACTCACGAGGCCTAGTAAACCTAGGCTCTGATACCAACTTGTCACGACCCCAAATCCGGTCGTGATGGCGCCCAACACACTGCTAGGCCAGCCCGACCAATTAACAACAATCACGGAGCCATAAGCTCACTTTATCCAATTTAAGCATAACGGAATAATTCAACAGAGATAGATACATATTAAAAACAGGGAACCAAATCCCAACACGTGCCAACTCCCATAGACCGAAAGGTCAAGAGTCATGAGCCTCTACAGAGTATACAAAGTGTAAATAGTGAATATAACTGTGCACAAGTGTGGGATGATCAGAACAAAATACAGACAAACCGGAGAATCAGGTCCTGCGAACGCTGGCAGCTACCTCGACTGTCCAAAAGCACTCCCGAGCCGCAATAGAATCAGCTCCACTGTGATGTACCTGGATCTGCACACAAGGTGCAGGGAGTCGGGTGTGAGTACTTCCAACTCAGCAGTAATAAAAGTAAATAATGCTGAAGGGAAGAAAACCACGATAGGCACTACCTCATGCTACACAATACAAGACTATCTTTTTATTCCTTTCAAGCATATGTGAGTAGATTATTTAGAAATCTTAATTTTAACTACTTTCTTTCATAATAATATACCAATACCCTGGATACAATCTCAAGCAGTGCAAGTCCGCACTCAAATCAGCCCCTCGGGCTCAACACTCCTTATCAATTTACACCAGGAGATCCGGTCAATAAGGCAACTAATGCATGTGTGCCAGTAATGTATGAGTGCTAAATGTTATGCCACGTAGTACACGTAAACCAATGTATGTATGCCATGCAACGCATATGACCGCTACGGCGTGTAGCCCGATCCAATTTGGGTACCCGTGCTCACTGTGGGGGTTCAGACTCCGGAGGGGCTCCTACAGCCCAAGCACAATATTAATATCACACCGCTGCGGCGCGCAGCCCGATCCGTATACCACTGCGGCGTGCAGTCCGATCCATGCATGCGTGTCACGCTCACATGAAATGTTATGCCCTAACATATGGCCCTCGGCCCAATCAGTCTATAAAATAATCAAGAAAGCCCTACGAGCAACAATATCATATTAGCTCACAGCTAAAAATGTTATTAAGACCTTTTTCAAGTTTTTTTTTCCTAACCTTACAAAAATACTGATTAGCAAAATACCATTTTAAATCATAAATTTAGAATAAAATATGCACAGTGTTATCAAAACAGTGATACCAATCCCTGAAGGATTCAAATAATTGGCACGAAGCCCAAACATGATAATTAGTCCAATTCATTTCAACAATTCGGTGTTATTATTTATTACGCGGGACGGACCAAGTCACAATCCCCAATGGTGCTCTACCCCACGCCCGTTATCCGGCGTGCAAGTCACCTCAACACAGCACTAAGATGTGCAAGTTCGGGATTTACTAACCCTGAGGACATCATTTACAAGAATTACCCACCTCGAACCGACGAAAGCTCATGCCCGCGACGCCTTAACTCCTCGAACCGGCATCCCCGCACGTCAAAACTAGCACAAATCAGCACAAATATATCAAAATAGGCTAATGGAACATCACCCAATCGAAAGAACTCGAAAAATATCAAAAATCACGAAATTTGCAAAACCCGAACCCCAGGCCCACATCTCGAAAAACTTCGAAACTCATATTTCCAGAACCCTCGTCTCGCCACGAGTCCATACATATAAAATTTACCAAAATCGGAGTTCGATTGGCCTTTCAAAACCCAAGTTTTTGTTTTCAATATCTAGGCCACAATCCTTCACAATTTCTACCCAAATTCATGAAGATTGATGTTAATTCTAACATAAAATGATGTTTTTGAGTCAAGAAACTTACCTCCGATGAATACCCGATGATTTCCCAGCGTTTTCCCGTGATTTCTTCTCTCTAGGGCTCAAAAACGGGGGTTTATGAAATGAAACCCGTATGTGAAATGTTTCTGGTTTTAATTCACTGCCTGGGACTTTTCTTCTACGCGTTCGCGTTCATTGCCACGCGTATTCGCGATGCTCAGCTCCGGATTGACCTTCGCGAACCCGACCTCCCCAACGCGTTCGCGATGCACTAGCTCCCGGCCGTCTGATTTTCCTTCTACGCGTTCGCGATAACCCTCACGCGAACGCGATGCACACCCTGACAAACCTACGCGAACGCGACATCCTGAACGCGATCGCGAAGCTCAAGAATCCTGGCCTACGCGAACGCGACATCCTATCTCGCGATCGCGATGCTTGACTCGCCCGGCCTTCGCGAACGCGGCCCATGCCACGCGAACGCGAAGGTCTGCAATTTTTCTGCAGATTTTTAAGTTCCAAAAATGCCGGATGATGGTCCGGATTCACCCCGAGGCCCCCGGGACCCCAACGAAAACCACCAACATACTCCAAAACACGATACGAACTTGCTCCAATGATAAAAACACCATCCTAAACATCAAAATCACCAATTACACACGGATTCAAGCCTAATTTTCTTCAGAACTTCCAAATTACACATTCCATCAAAAACCCGACCAAACGACGTCCGAATGACCTAAAATTTTGCAGGCACATCAAAAATCACCTAACGGAGCTACTGCAACTGTCGGAATTCCATTCCGACTCCCAGATCAAAATCTCACCTACCGTTCGGTTTTCGCCAAAATTCAACCTTAGCCAATTCAAGCCTATTTCTACACCGGGCCTCCAAATTCAATTCCGATTGCTCTCCTAAGTCATAAATGATCCCCCGAAACTAGTCGAATCATCAGAATCTGATTCCGAGCACTCTAACTCGATAGTCAACTCTAGGTTGACTTTCCATATTCAAACTTCCTTCAAACATGCTATTTGCTTCATTTTCAATTCAATTCACTCCTAACTCACCCGATAGGCTCTAACACTGATATAAAAGCATAAAACATGTAATTGCAATATGACGGGGTGGTAAATTCCCGTAACAACGGGCCGGGTCGTTACACCCCCCCTCGAGATTTTTTATATTTTAGCGTAAATATTTAGTTTAGGCCTAATATAGCTATCTCAGTTGTTTTTTATTCTTTTATTTTATTTTTACCTTAAAATAAAAAATTAAAAAAAAATAATTTTATTAATGTTTTATAGTCATTTTAAACTTGAAAAATACAAAAATAGTACTTTATATTTTTATCTTTATATAAAGAACAAAAATTAACAAAATAGTTTTATGAATATTTTGTAGTTACTTTAATCTTGAAAAAATATAATAATAATTTTGGTTTACTTGTCAGTCTTATTTTTATAGTTATTTTGTTTATGTAGGATTAATTAAATAAAATCATGTTTTCATTCTCAATTCCGGGCTTAAAATAATATTCGGGTTCAAACTACCCGATTTTGAATTTAATTTTCGGAACTAGCTCATGATAGTCCGAGTCCACCACACGTGAGGGACACACGTGCGGGACACAATACAACGGGGACACATACACATGCACACACTCACGGATTGTTCTCCATTTTGTAAAAAGGGAAGAAAAAGACAAAATGACGTTATCCGCACTATCTCACAATTCACTAACATTCACTCCATGGAATTTCCACTCACGTTTTCTTTTATTAGCAAAGGACCCCACAAATATTTGTGGGAAATTTTCTTACTTGCCAGCCAATTGAATATATATACACACTCACGTTCAGGAAAGGCGGACGACTATCCATTATGTTCTTCATGAACAAAGAGAACAAAAACCTCCAACCCCCTCCACCTTCGTTAATCACCCAAACGACCAGCCTCCTTCACGCCTAGCATCCCCACGTCCCCCGTAGTCCATCTTCAACCAAACAGTCTCGTCGTATAACCAGCAGTAGCAGCCATACGCAAAGTCGACGACCATCTGCTCCATCGTCCAACAACCACAGCTGCTGTCCGCCATCTCCAAAACCTTCCCCGTTATCCATCCAGTAACACCACGAACGGCCCGTCAAGGGCGTTGAGAGAGAAGGTGAGCGTAGAGGTTGTTGACAGTCTTGGTTCGAGTTTTTTGTTTCCGGTTAGAGGTTCGTCGAGGTCCGGCGTATCGAGCTTTTTTATTTATTCGGCATCGAACAAGCTTTAACTCAATTGTTGCAATCTAGGTACGTTAACTTGTTCCTTTTTCAGGTTCTATTCAAGAACACAGGTCTAGCATGTGTAACGGTTAAATTGTTTTGAGGTTTCGTTATTGTTAAGCTCTGAAATTACCAGTATGTTAAATTGGATATTTGAATTGTTAAAGGTTAATGGATAGTTTGTTGATTTACTATTGAGGATCATTTTATTTATGAGGTTATTGGTTCACGTTTGAAATACTTCCGTAATTTCCTTTTGTCCTGTTTTGGTTTTGTATTTAAAATACATACATTTTTTTTAATTGAGTTCCTTTGTTGAATTTGTTAGTGTTTAGATCATCAGTGATTTAGAAACAAAAATATCAATGATCATCTTTAGTTATTTAGCATTTCTATTCTAAAAGGATTGATTAAATATGAATATTTATTTGATGTTAAACATCATGCGATGGTGTATAATTGAAACGACTTTAGGATCAGTGTTAGTCGATGTGAGGTTAATTCAAATAACTAAAAATGAACATGTTTCTTCCAACATGAAGATCCACCTCTTTGAAATAATTCGGGACGGACCGTTTAACGAATTTCACGGCTTTCCCCAAAGATAATGAATGCATAGTTGCTCTAGACGCATTTTTTAATAAAATTACCTTCTTAAATACAGGTGCACATTGATGTGACCCGAATCCAAATCCCAACGAAGTCGAAATGTATTAAAAGCCACGGGTGCACTGGTGCGACGTGGTTCGAGATATATTTTCACGACGTTGCAATTCTTATTAAAAAAATACATAAAAGCGGATTACTAATAAAGGACACATAAGTTAACACATTTTATGAAATTAGATAAAATCAAATACAACAGTTGAGCGACCGTGCTAGAATCAGGGAATCCGAGAATGCCTAACACCTCCCGGATTAACAGAATTCCTTACACGGATTTCTAATTTGCGGACTGTCAACAGAGTCATATTTTTCCTCGGTTCGGGATTCAACCGGTGACTTAGTACACTGTTAATCTCCCAAGTGGCGACTCTGAATTTTTAATAAAAGTATCCCATTAGATTGTCACTTCAAGTTGGAAATAACTCCTTTTATTAAGCCTTTTGCGGGGTGCGTAAGCGCCAAAAGGAGGTGTGACAGCTCTAGCGACTCTACTGGGGACAATGACCTAGGAGTTCGGTTCAGGGTTCAAGAATTCAAGCTCATTTAAATTGTTATATTTGACTTTATTTGGTTTTGATACATGTTCCATACTTTACGTGCTAAATGTTTTACCGTTTAAATATTGTTGAATGTATATAAATTTTCGCGAATCCCTCACTCTTTCTGAGTCTTCTACATCACGGAGAAGTGTGCACTTCGTGTAGCTTCTCTTCTGTTAGAGTCTTTTGCCCAAATTTAGAACGAGGTTTGGATAAGTTGCAAAGCCGAGCGAGCTTTTGTATCCCCGGTACGTTGCCTCCTCCTCGGCTCGAGTTGTCCGCTCGGGTAGGCCAGGTTTAGACCAATAAACCTAGGATTTAAACCTAGAAGAACAATAAACTCATGCAGAATCCCTAATAGGACGTTTATTTGCATCATGTGCATTTGACTTAGGGGACTCAACACAGGGGTTGGGTCCGTCTAGGACAGGTGTACCTGAAATAAAAAGACTATCATGTTTCCTTTATGCATTTATTTGCTTCAAATTTGCATGTTGACCGGCTTTTAAACATTGAGAAAAATGAAAAAAAATAACATTGTAGAGAGATAACTACTCATTTTTAGAAACAAACAAATGCCCAAGTAGTGTCGAAACTCTACCGGATTTTGCGAATAAAAAGAAAAAAATAATTGTTATTTTCAAAATAGTTTGTTTTTTCTTTACTTAAAAAGAAAAAAAAAATGTTTTAAAAAAAAAAGTTTGATTTATTTATCAATAAAAAAAAGTGATTTTATTCTTAAAAAAATACTTATTTGTTTGTCAATAAAATATAATAGTACGTTTTATATGCCAATGAATTGAAAAAGAAAAAAAAATAATAGTCTTGTTTTCAAAAATAGTTCATTTTGCTTGTTAATAAAATTTTTTTAAAAAAAGAAAAGAAATATCATTGTTTTCAAAAGTAGTTTGTTTTGACCGAACTACGCTGGTTTGATTCTCACTGGATGTGAGATACGTAGGCAAACCTCATTGGGTCCAACCTTCCCTTTTGCAAAAATAGCCAAAAAACAAAAATATCAAAATTTTAATTCTTGTCATAAATAAGTTGGGTGGTGCCGCCCTTGTCAAAATATAGCTGATTGTTCCCGAAAGGGATGCCGGAAGGCTGACATTTCATAAACGGTCACATTTGGTCATAATTTTTAGAGTTTTGGTCGATTGACGCACACGACCTTAAAATCATCGCCCCGAGGCGCTGAAAGGTGATGTTTGCAATATTGGATTTTCTATGTTTATTTTTTGAAACAAAAGAGTCATAAATAAGTGTGGTGATGTTGTTTCTGTCAGAAATAGTCGAGTGTTCCCGAAAGGGACGCCTAAAGGCTATTTTGTATAAACAGCCACCTCTAGGTCTTTTTTTTTAGATTTTGACCGATTGACCCACACAGCCTTAAAATCTTCGTCTCCGAGGCACTGAAAGGCCGTGTTTGCAAAACCAAATCTTTTCATTTTTATTATAAAAAAGAAAAGAAAAAAACGTCAGTTTATTTGCGAATGCCATTTGGATATTTGGTCAAAATATGTCGAGCCAGCTTTAGCGGTGTTTTACCCCGTTCTTGCCAAGATAGCCTTAGAGTATCTTTTGGTTGTCGAAAGATTATTTCACAAAAGAACGGATAACTTTGTGAAGAGTTATAGAATAATCCTCCCCGGCCTCGAAATTCATGTGGAATAGAGAAGGGGCCACGTTTGCAAAAACAGCCATTTGGTCAAATTGACTTATCGGGGAAGGAATTTGTCCCTTTGTTTTGAGTTTGTAATTCTTTTATGTGTGAGTGTTTTGATTTTCGAATCTGTAGGTTATCTTTTCATCAAAGTCTGTTAAGTATAGTCAGCTTTTAAACCTGCGTTATCGAGTTTGTTGTGCTATAAAAAATTGAAAAAAGAAGAAGAGTGTTTTATTGTTATTTACCGTGTATCAATCCGAACTACGCACGGTCTGATTCATGCGGGGTTATGATACGTAGGCAATCTCAAGAAGATTCGACCATAACTAAAAAGCAAAAGATAAAAGAGAAAAAGGCATGATAGAAACGGTCAAACTGCCTAGGTACATTGCAATTGCAATATGTGTTAAAACTTTAACGCTGACAAGTTTGTTTTTTTTCAGATGTTTCAAACAGTTAGCTCGTTAGAACGTACCGACAGATCACCATTACCAAGCAAGATCTAAAAGGGTCATATCAAAAAGTATGTCCAACTCGGAGAAAGGTGTTGAGGAGAAAAGGATGGAAAATCAAATGCTAAAAGAGGAAGTAGAAAGGTTGAGACAAGAGATGAAAGAAATGCACCTAGCACAGGCTAGGGTGCAACAGATGTCACACCTCCTTTTGGCGCACCCCCTACCCCAGAGGGTAGATGCGCGAGGGAGTTTTTCCAATTTAAGTGACAATATTCGAAACGGGATTATTCTATTTATTTCAGAGTCGCCACTTGGAATAAATTAACGTGTCCCAAGTCACCGATTTATTTAAATCCCGAATCGAGGAAATTTTCGACTTTCCAAATGAAGTCTGCGAACCAGAAATTCTAAGTAAGGAATTCTGTTGACCCGAGGGAAGGTGTTAGGCACCCCCGGATCCCGTGGTTCTAGCACGGTCGCTTCAATTATCATAAATGGCTAAAAATATCTGATTTTAAATATGTATTATAAATCATGTGCTTTTAATCAATTATAGGCCGCTTTTATTATTATTTTTAATAGGAATGTAACGTCATGAAGACATATCTCGGACCGCGTTGCGATTAACGCACCCGTGGTTGTTGACATATTTCAAACCCGTTGAGGTTCGAATTTGGGTCGCATAAATGTGTACCCGAACTTAGGAAGGCAAATAGTAATTAAGGCGTATCCTAAAGAGATATTCTAAAGCGACTACGTTTTTGCCTCGTCGTATCTCTAAAAAATAAAAGAAAGAAATAACATCCTATATTATCTTTATTTTTAGAGTTCTAGAGCTAAATTGTGAACATGACTTGTTAGAATTAAAATGAACAAGATGGCCTTCATTTAACATCTACGGGTCCAAACTTAACATGAATGATGCAAATTGGGCTTGGGCCAACTTATTCTGATTCGAGCCCAACTACATGGTGCTACCCACATTCTAAATTTAACATGTAAAAAAAATAAAATTGATATTAAGAAAAACTATTTTTTATGAGACTAAACAGAACAAATGGCTAACTAAAAGGGGGCATGAGCTACTGATTACTCGACTTTTAAACTTGATAGGCATTTAAATAGGCTATAAATGAAAGGAAACTAGTCACAGCAATACATGGATACTACATCGTCGGTTTTGTCTAAACTAGCATACATGGGAATGAATCCGCGGTTTTAAACTAATAAGCAATCAATATTTATTTGTACATTAATAAAAACTACTCAACATGATTCTAATAAGCTAAATAACTAACACATATACAACTTAACATATGGAAATATGACTAAAGTGAAAACTTTAAAGCGCCATTCTTATTCATGCTTCGGACTTCGGCTACATCGTATACCAATATAAAATGTGTACCTGGAAGTAGAATCGAAATAAACGAGGAGTTAGCAACAATATGCAGCAACCAGATCTAAACCAACAGTAACAGCAGTAGCAACTGTTGATCAGAAATCCAGGAGAAACAGTAAACCAGAGACCAAAAACAAAGCCAAAGGTGATTCGAAACCAAAACAGACAATCCAGCAAACCAAGAAAAAGCTAAACAGAAACAAACTTAGTGAAGAAAACTGGGGGTGTTTATGAACTGAAACAACAAAAGGTTTGATTCAAAGTGTTTGTCAAATCTGAAATTAGTGCAAAATTAGTTTCAAAGTGTTTTTCAAATCTGTTTCTTTCAAAGTGTATATGAAGGAGAAACTTTCTTCCAGATTCTAAATGTGTGTAAAATCTGCTTTGCTCTCTCAGTTTTTTTCAAGTTCTCCCCCTCTATTCTGCCAGTAAGTGTGTATATGGTCTCTGTTTTTCTGTTCTTTCCTTCTAGTGAGTATATGTGTGTGTGTGTATGTGTATATAAGAAAGGCTCCCTTCACAGATTCTCAAAAAATATGTTTCAAACTCTCTGTGTGAGTGTTTTTCCAGTCCTTATTCTCTGTTTTCCAGTGAATCTTATAGCCTTCAATACTCAAAACATCAACATATTTTACTTATTTCAGATCTGTCCAGCACATGTTATTCTCTCTTTTTTGCACTTTTCAGCTGTCTAAACATGGCTCTACCCTTTAAACAATCCTAAAGTGCAGAAACTATGTGGGATACTTGCTGTCCAGCAGGTTCCACTGCCTAAACATGTGCCTTGCACCCTCAAATTTCTATCCTAAACTAAACAACTATATCCAATCAGTTTCTTTATTAATTAACAGCTAGTTAACATCTATGATTCAACAGCTATAACCAATTCCAGTCCTATTTGAAATCACAACAACTAAAAGCTTACAATCCAAACACGAATTTGAATCAAATTAGCAAATCTGAAATTCCGTCCCAATGTTCTAACAAACGAACCTACGAAACTAATCGACAAACATTCAGTTAAACGATTACGACATGTACAATCGATAACCAACCAAACGCAAAAATAGTGATTCAAGAACTCTCGGCCCGAGTAGTCCAAAATGAAGAATTAGCTATTCGACGAAAATATCGAATTGAATTCCTATCTTATAACTACATCATTTATAACAACAATCAGAAACAAACAAATCGGCCAAATAAACAGTCCCAAATAGATGAGGAAAATAGAAAAAATTGGAAATATCCGAAGAAAATCAACAACAAATGAAACTACAAAATAATTAAACTAAATTGACGAATAAAAGTAAACAAAAACAGAAAAGGAAAAGAAATACCTTCGAAATAGAGAAATTGGGCTCGGCCGACTTGGTTTTTGGCATTCGAGGTCGAAAGGACCTTAATTGAAATGTTTTCCAAGTGAAAACACATCAATTAAGGTCTATTAGACCTCAATTCAACGAAATCCGGCGACAAAAATTTCCATTCGGATTTTAGGGTTCAAAAACTTCGATTTTGGGGTTCAACAATTTCTGGCCCAATTCGAACGGAAATAACAACGGTTAGCGTGTGAGGGAGGTGAGGTGAAGGTATGGTATCAATTTGGGGTGGTTTGGGGTAAAACTTCAAATTCCGGCTAGCTTCGATCTAACATTCGAAGCGTTTGGGAATGATTTGAGACTAATGATGGCCGGATTCGTGTAGAGGGGAAGAAGGGGAAGCTATGGTGTTAATTTGGGGGCGATTGGCCTACCGGAACCGCCGTGAGGCGATTTCCGGCAGGCGGCGGACGGCAGCTTTTCGGCAGCTAGGGCTTGGGCTTTGGTGATTTGGGAGAAAGAGATGGGGGCGGGTCTTTGGGACTGAAACGGGGGCAGGGGTCTTTGGGGGGTTTGGTTAGATTAAATGACAGGTGTAATTCTGACCGTTGGATTTAAGAGATCCAACGGTTCAGATCAAAGGGGGTAACTGGGCTGGGAGATGGATCCGGGTATGGGTAAGTGTTTTGGGCCTGATCTTGGGTTTAATTGTGTGGCCCAGTTCCGATTTTCTTCCATTTTCTCTTCCTTTATTTCCAATTTTCCTCTTCTCTTTTAAATTCCTAATTTATTAAAACAAAAATCCTAGATTACACTACAAAAAAAAATCAAATTAACTTACATATATATAAAAAAAATATATATATCAATTAGGTTACACTAACGATTAACGCATGCAATTAAATATTTATTAAATATAAATCACACAGACTAGGACTTAAACGCTAGAAATGCCAAAAATATATATTTTTGTTATTTTTTGATTTTCGTAAAACAACTTAATTACTATCAATTGCAAACATGAATTTATATAAAAAATGCAAATATATTTTTTTTATTTCATATTAACTTAAATAAATAGAAACGCGCACACAAGAAATGCAAATAATAAGCGAAAGACAACACACAAAATCACAAAGATCACGCTCAACACAAAACTATTTTATTTTGAATATTTTGGGAGTAATTCTTACGTAGGGCAAAAATCACGTGCTCACAACAAATACCAGCCCTCCCACTACTCCTACTCTCCCACTGGTACAAACTCCGGAATACCCTCCTCACGGCCCTTCGACAAGCTTCCCAAGTTACCACTACTATCAGGGAAGAAATCCCTATGATCCCC
>JASVEL010011064.1:0-23010 GCA_032618575.1 Nicotiana noctiflora
GTGTATGCATATGCTCACATGAAATGTTATGCCCTAACATATGGCCCTCGGCCCAATCAGTCTATAAAATAATCAAGAAAGCCCTACGAGCAACAATATCATATTAGCTCACAGCTAAAAATGTTATTAAGACCTTTTTCAAGTTTTTTTTTCCTAACCTTACAAAAATACTGATTAGCAAAATACCATTTTAAATCATAAATTTAGAATAAAATATGCACAGTGTTATCAAAACAGTGATACCAATCCCTGAAGGATTCAAATAATTGGCACGAAGCCCAAACATGATAATTAGTCCAATTCATTTCAACAATTCGGTGTTATTATTTATTACGCGGGACGGACCAAGTCACAATCCCCAATGGTGCTCTACCCCACGCCCGTTATCCGGCGTGCAAGTCACCTCAACACAGCACTAAGATGTGCAAGTTCGGGATTTACTAACCCTGAGGACATCATTTACAAGAATTACCCACCTCGAACCGACGAAAGCTCATGCCCGCGACGCCTTAACTCCTCGAACCGGCATCCCCGCACGTCAAAACTAGCACAAATCAGCACAAATATATCAAAATAGGCTAATGGAACATCACCCAATCGAAAGAACTCGAAAAATATCAAAAATCACGAAATTTGCAAAACCCGAGCCCCAGGCCCACATCTCGAAAAACTTCGAAACTCATATTTCCAGAACCCTCGTCTCGCCACGAGTCCATACATATAAAATTTACCAAAATCGGAGTTCGATTGGCCTTTCAAAACCCAAGTTTTTGTTTTCAATATCTAGGCCACAATCCTTCACAATTTCTACCCAAATTCATGAAGATTGATGTTAATTCTAACATAAAATGATGTTTTTGAGTCAAGAAACTTACCTCCGATGAATACCCGATGATTTCCCAGCGTTTTCCCGTGATTTCTTCTCTCTAGGGCTCAAAAATGGGGGTTTATGAAATGAAACCCGTATGTGAAATGTTTCTGGTTTTAATTCACTGCCCGGGACTTTTCTTCTACGCGTTCGCGTTCCTTGCCACGCGTTCGCGATGCCCAGCTCCGGATTGACCTTCGCGAACGCGACCTCCCCAATGCGTTCGCGCTGCACTAGCTCCCAGCCGTCTGATTTTCCTTCTACGTGTTCGCGATAACCCTCACGCAAACGCGATGCACACCCTGACAAACCTACGCGAACGCGACATCCTGAACGCGATCGCGAAGCTCAAGAATCCTGGCCTACGCGAACGCGACATCCTATCTCGCGATCGCGATGCTTGACTCGCCCGGCCTTCGCGAACGCGGCCCATGCCACGCGAACGCGAAGGTCTGCAATTTTTCTGCAGATTTTTAAGTTCCAAAAATGCCGGATGATGGTCCGGATTCACCCCGAGGCCCCCGGGACCCCAACGAAAACCACCAACATACTCCAAAACACGATACGAACTTGCTCCAATGATAAAAACACCATCCTAAACATCAAAATCACCAATTACACACGGATTCAAGCCTAATTTTCTTCAGAACTTCCAAATTACACATTCCATCAAAAACCCGACCAAACGACGTCCGAATGACCTAAAATTTTGCAGGCACATCAAAAATCACCTAACGGAGCTACTGCAACTGTCGGAATTCCATTCCGATTCCTGGATCAAAATCTCACCTACCGTTCGGTTTTCGCCAAAATTCAACCTTAGCCAATTCAAGCCTATTTCTACACCGGCCTCCAAATTCAATTCCGATTGCTCTCCTAAGTCATAAATGATCCCCCGAAACTAGTCGAATCATCAGAATCTGATTCCGAGCACTCTAACTCGATAGTCAACTCTAGGTTGACTTTCCATATTCAAACTTCCTTCAAACATGCTATTTGCTTCATTTTCAATTCAATTCACTCCTAACTCACCCGATAGGCTCTAACACCTGATATAAAAGCATAAAACATGTAATTGCAATATGACGGGGTGGTAAATTCCCGTAACAACGGGCCGGGTCGTTACACCCCCCCTCGAGATTTTTTATATTTTAGCGTAAATATTTAGTTTAGGCCTAATATAGCTATCTCAGTTGTTTTTTATTCTTTTATTTTATTTTTACCTTAAAATAAAAAATTAAAAAAAAATAATTTTATTAATGTTTTATAGTCATTTTAAACTTGAAAAATACAAAAATAGTACTTTATATTTTTATCTTTATATAAAGAACAAAAATTAACAAAATAGTTTTATGAATATTTTGTAGTTACTTTAATCTTGAAAAAATATAATAATAATTTTGGTTTACTTGTCAGTCTTATTTTTATAGTTATTTTGTTTATGTAGGATTAATTAAATAAAATCATGTTTTCATTCTCAATTCCGGGCTTAAAATAATATTCGGGTTCAAACTACCCGATTTTGAATTTAATTTTCGGAACTAGCTCATGATAGTCCGAGTCCACCACACGTGAGGGACACACGTGCGGGACACAATACAACGGGGACACATACACATGCACACACTCACGGATTGTTCTCCATTTTGTAAAAAGGGAAGAAAAAGACAAAATGACGTTATCCGCACTATCTCACAATTCACTAACATTCACTCCATGGAATTTCCACTCACGTTTTCTTTTATTAGCAAAGGACCCCACAAATATTTGTGGGAAATTTTCTTACTTGCCAGCCAATTGAATATATATACACACTCACGTTCAGGAAAGGCGGACGACTATCCATTATGTTCTTCATGAACAAAGAGAACAAAAACCTCCAACCCCCTCCACCTTCGTTAATCACCCAAACGACCAGCCTCCTTCACGCCTAGCATCCCCACGTCCCCCTTAGTCCATCTTCAACCAAACAGTCTCGTCGTATAACCAGCAGTAGCAGCCATACGCAAAGTCGACGACCATCTGCTCCATCGTCCAACAACCACAGCTGCTGTCCGCCATCTCCAAAACCTTCCCCGTTATCCATCCAGTAACACCACGAACGGCCCGTCAAGGGCGTTGAGAGAGAAGGTGAGCGTAGAGGTTGTTGACAGTCTTGGTTCGAGTTTTTTGTTTCCGGTTAGAGGTTCGTCGAGGTCCGGCGTATCGAGCTTTTTTATTTATTCGGCATCGAACAAGCTTTAACTCAATTGTTGCAATCTAGGTACGTTAACTTGTTCCTTTTTCAGGTTCTATTCAAGAACACAGGTCTAGCATGTGTAACGGTTAAATTGTTTTGAGGTTTCGTTATTGTTAAGCTCTGAAATTACCAGTATGTTAAATTGGATATTTGAATTGTTAAAGGTTAATGGATAGTTTGTTGATTTACTATTGAGGATCATTTTATTTATGAGGTTATTGGTTCACGTTTGAAATACTTCCGTAATTTCCTTTTGTCCTGTTTTGGTTTTGTATTTAAAATACATACATTTTTTTTAATTGAGTTCCTTTGTTGAATTTGTTAGTGTTTAGATCATCAGTGATTTAGAAACAAAAATATCAATGATCATCTTTAGTTATTTAGCATTTCTATTCTAAAAGGATTGATTAAATATGAATATTTATTTGATGTTAAACATCATGCGATGGTGTATAATTGAAACGACTTTAGGATCAGTGTTAGTCGATGTGAGGTTAATTCAAATAACTAAAAATGAACATGTTTCTTCCAACATGAAGATCCACCTCTTTGAAATAATTCGGGACGGACCGTTTAACGAATTTCACGGCTTTCCCCAAAGATAATGAATGCATAGTTGCTCTAGACGCATTTTTTAATAAAATTACCTTCTTAAATACAGGTGCACATTGATGTGACCCGAATCCAAATCCCAACGAAGTCGAAATGTATTAAAAGCCACGGGTGCACTGGTGCGACGTGGTTCGAGATATATTTTCACGACGTTGCAATTCTTATTAAAAAAATACATAAAAGCGGATTACTAATAAAGGACACATAAGTTAACACATTTTATGAAATTAGATAAAATCAAATACAACAGTTGAGCGACCGTGCTAGAATCAGGGAATCCGAGAATGCCTAACACCTCCCGGATTAACAGAATTCCTTACACGGATTTCTAATTTGCGGACTGTCAACAGAGTCATATTTTTCCTCGGTTCGGGATTCAACCGGTGACTTAGTACACTGTTAATCTCCCAAGTGGCGACTCTGAATTTTTAATAAAAGTATCCCATTAGATTGTCACTTCAAGTTGGAAATAACTCCTTTTATTAAGCCTTTTGCGGGGTGCGTAAGCGCCAAAAGGAGGTGTGACAGCTCTAGCGACTCTACTGGGGACAATGACCTAGGAGTTCGGTTCAGGGTTCAAGAATTCAAGCTCATTTAAATTGTTATATTTGACTTTATTTGGTTTTGATACATGTTCCATACTTTACGTGCTAAATGTTTTACCGTTTAAATATTGTTGAATGTATATAAATTTTCGCGAATCCCTCACTCTTTCTGAGTCTTCTACATCACGGAGAAGTGTGCACTTCGTGTAGCTTCTCTTCTGTTAGAGTCTTTTGCCCAAATTTAGAACGAGGTTTGGATAAGTTGCAAAGCCGAGCGAGCTTTTGTATCCCCGGTACGTTGCCTCCTCCTCGGCTCGAGTTGTCCGCTCGGGTAGGCCAGGTTTAGACCAATAAACCTAGGATTTAAACCTAGAAGAACAATAAACTCATGCAGAATCCCTAATAGGACGTTTATTTGCATCATGTGCATTTGACTTAGGGGACTCAACACAGGGGTTGGGTCCGTCTAGGACAGGTGTACCTGAAATAAAAAGACTATCATGTTTCCTTTATGCATTTATTTGCTTCAAATTTGCATGTTGACCGGCTTTTAAACATTGAGAAAAATGAAAAAAAATAACATTGTAGAGAGATAACTACTCATTTTTAGAAACAAACAAATGCCCAAGTAGTGTCGAAACTCTACCGGATTTTGCGAATAAAAAGAAAAAAATAATTGTTATTTTCAAAATAGTTTGTTTTTTCTTTACTTAAAAAGAAAAAAAAAATGTTTTAAAAAAAAAAGTTTGATTTATTTATCAATAAAAAAAAGTGATTTTATTCTTAAAAAAATACTTATTTGTTTGTCAATAAAATATAATAGTACGTTTTATATGCCAATGAATTGAAAAAGAAAAAAAAATAATAGTCTTGTTTTCAAAAATAGTTCATTTTGCTTGTTAATAAAATTTTTTTAAAAAAAGAAAAGAAATATCATTGTTTTCAAAAGTAGTTTGTTTTGACCGAACTACGCTGGTTTGATTCTCACTGGATGTGAGATACGTAGGCAAACCTCATTGGGTCCAACCTTCCCTTTTGCAAAAATAGCCAAAAAACAAAAATATCAAAATTTTAATTCTTGTCATAAATAAGTTGGGTGGTGCCGCCCTTGTCAAAATATAGCTGATTGTTCCCGAAAGGGATGCCGGAAGGCTGACATTTCATAAACGGTCACATTTGGTCATAATTTTTAGAGTTTTGGTCGATTGACGCACACGACCTTAAAATCATCGCCCCGAGGCGCTGAAAGGTGATGTTTGCAATATTGGATTTTCTATGTTTATTTTTTGAAACAAAAGAGTCATAAATAAGTGTGGTGATGTTGTTTCTGTCAGAAATAGTCGAGTGTTCCCGAAAGGGACGCCTAAAGGCTATTTTGTATAAACAGCCACCTCTAGGTCTTTTTTTTTAGATTTTGACCGATTGACCCACACAGCCTTAAAATCTTCGTCTCCGAGGCACTGAAAGGCCGTGTTTGCAAAACCAAGTCTTTTCATTTTTATTATAAAAAAGAAAAGAAAAAAACGTCAGTTTATTTGCGAATGCCATTTGGATATTTGGTCAAAATATGTCGAGCCAGCTTTAGCGGTGTTTTACCCCGTTCTTGCCAAGATAGCCTTAGAGTATCTTTTGGTTGTCGAAAGATTATTTCACAAAAGAACGGATAACTTTGTGAAGAGTTATAGAATAATCCTCCCCGGCCTCGAAATTCATGTGGAATAGAGAAGGGGCCACGTTTGCAAAAACAGCCATTTGGTCAAATTGACTTATCGGGGAAGGAATTTGTCCCTTTGTTTTGAGTTTGTAATTCTTTTATGTGTGAGTGTTTTGATTTTCGAATCTGTAGGTTATCTTTTCATCAAAGTCTGTTAAGTATAGTCAGCTTTTAAACCTGCGTTATCGAGTTTGTTGTGCTATAAAAAATTGAAAAAAGAAGAAGAGTGTTTTATTGTTATTTACCGTGTATCAATCCGAACTACGCACGGTCTGATTCATGCGGGGTTATGATACGTAGGCAATCTCAAGAAGATTCGACCATAACTAAAAAGCAAAAGATAAAAGAGAAAAAGGCATGATAGAAACGGTCAAACTGCCTAGGTACATTGCAATTGCAATATGTGTTAAAACTTTAACGCTGACAAGTTTGTTTTTTTTCAGATGTTTCAAACAGTTAGCTCGTTAGAACGTACCGACAGATCACCATTACCAAGCAAGATCTAAAAGGGTCATATCAAAAAGTATGTCCAACTCGGAGAAAGGTGTTGAGGAGAAAAGGATGGAAAATCAAATGCTAAAAGAGGAAGTAGAAAGGTTGAGACAAGAGATGAAAGAAATGCACCTAGCACAGGCTAGGGTGCAACAGATGTCACACCTCCTTTTGGCGCACCCCCTACCCCAGAGGGTAGATGCGCGAGGGAGTTTTTCCAATTTAAGTGACAATATTCGAAACGGGATTATTCTATTTATTTCAGAGTCGCCACTTGGAATAAATTAACGTGTCCCAAGTCACCGATTTATTTAAATCCCGAATCGAGGAAATTTTCGACTTTCCAAATGAAGTCTGCGAACCAGAAATTCTAAGTAAGGAATTCTGTTGACCCGAGGGAAGGTGTTAGGCACCCCCGGATCCCGTGGTTCTAGCACGGTCGCTTCAATTATCATAAATGGCTAAAAATATCTGATTTTAAATATGTATTATAAATCATGTGCTTTTAATCAATTATAGGCCGCTTTTATTATTATTTTTAATAGGAATGTAACGTCATGAAGACATATCTCGGACCGCGTTGCGATTAACGCACCCGTGGTTGTTGACATATTTCAAACCCGTTGAGGTTCGAATTTGGGTCGCATAAATGTGTACCCGAACTTAGGAAGGCAAATAGTAATTAAGGCGTATCCTAAAGAGATATTCTAAAGCGACTACGTTTTTGCCTCGTCGTATCTCTAAAAAATAAAAGAAAGAAATAACATCCTATATTATCTTTATTTTTAGAGTTCTAGAGCTAAATTGTGAACATGACTTGTTAGAATTAAAATGAACAAGATGGCCTTCATTTAACATCTACGGGTCCAAACTTAACATGAATGATGCAAATTGGGCTTGGGCCAACTTATTCTGATTCGAGCCCAACTACATGGTGCTACCCACATTCTAAATTTAACATGTAAAAAAAATAAAATTGATATTAAGAAAAACTATTTTTTATGAGACTAAACAGAACAAATGGCTAACTAAAAGGGGGCATGAGCTACTGATTACTCGACTTTTAAACTTGATAGGCATTTAAATAGGCTATAAATGAAAGGAAACTAGTCACAGCAATACATGGATACTACATCGTCGGTTTTGTCTAAACTAGCATACATGGGAATGAATCCGCGGTTTTAAACTAATAAGCAATCAATATTTATTTGTACATTAATAAAAACTACTCAACATGATTCTAATAAGCTAAATAACTAACACATATACAACTTAACATATGGAAATATGACTAAAGTGAAAACTTTAAAGCGCCATTCTTATTCATGCTTCGGACTTCGGCTACATCGTATACCAATATAAAATGTGTACCTGGAAGTAGAATCGAAATAAACGAGGAGTTAGCAACAATATGCAGCAACCAGATCTAAACCAACAGTAACAGCAGTAGCAACTGTTGATCAGAAATCCAGGAGAAACAGTAAACCAGAGACCAAAAACAAAGCCAAAGGTGATTCGAAACCAAAACAGACAATCCAGCAAACCAAGAAAAAGCTAAACAGAAACAAACTTAGTGAAGAAAACTGGGGGTGTTTATGAACTGAAACAACAAAAGGTTTGATTCAAAGTGTTTGTCAAATCTGAAATTAGTGCAAAATTAGTTTCAAAGTGTTTTTCAAATCTGTTTCTTTCAAAGTGTATATGAAGGAGAAACTTTCTTCCAGATTCTAAATGTGTGTAAAATCTGCTTTGCTCTCTCAGTTTTTTTCAAGTTCTCCCCCTCTATTCTGCCAGTAAGTGTGTATATGGTCTCTGTTTTTCTGTTCTTTCCTTCTAGTGAGTATATGTGTGTGTGTGTATGTGTATATAAGAAAGGCTCCCTTCACAGATTCTCAAAAAATATGTTTCAAACTCTCTGTGTGAGTGTTTTTCCAGTCCTTATTCTCTGTTTTCCAGTGAATCTTATAGCCTTCAATACTCAAAACATCAACATATTTTACTTATTTCAGATCTGTCCAGCACATGTTATTCTCTCTTTTTTGCACTTTTCAGCTGTCTAAACATGGCTCTACCCTTTAAACAATCCTAAAGTGCAGAAACTATGTGGGATACTTGCTGTCCAGCAGGTTCCACTGCCTAAACATGTGCCTTGCACCCTCAAATTTCTATCCTAAACTAAACAACTATATCCAATCAGTTTCTTTATTAATTAACAGCTAGTTAACATCTATGATTCAACAGCTATAACCAATTCCAGTCCTACTTGAAATCACAACAACTAAAAGCTTACAATCCAAACACGAATTTGAATCAAATTAGCAAATCTGAAATTCCGTCCCAATGTTCTAACAAACGAACCTACGAAACTAATCGACAAACATTCAGTTAAACGATTACGACATGTACAATCGATAACCAACCAAACGCAAAAATAGTGATTCAAGAACTCTCGGCCCGAGTAGTCCAAAATGAAGAATTAGCTATTCGACGAAAATATCGAATTGAATTCCTATCTTATAACTACATCATTTATAACAACAATCAGAAACAAACAAATCGGCCAAATAAACAGTCCCAAATAGATGAGGAAAATAGAAAAAATTGGAAATATCCGAAGAAAATCAACAACAAATGAAACTACAAAATAATTAAACTAAATTGACGAATAAAAGTAAACAAAAACAGAAAAGGAAAAGAAATACCTTCGAAATAGAGAAATTGGGCTCGGCCGACTTGGTTTTTGGCATTCGAGGTCGAAAGGACCTTAATTGAAATGTTTTCCAAGTGAAAACACATCAATTAAGGTCTATTAGACCTCAATTCAACGAAATCCGGCGACAAAAATTTCCATTCGGATTTTAGGGTTCAAAAACTTCGATTTTGGGGTTCAACAATTTCTGGCCCAATTCGAACGGAAATAACAACGGTTAGCGTGTGAGGGAGGTGAGGTGAAGGTATGGTATCAATTTGGGGTGGTTTGGGGTAAAACTTCAAATTCCGGCTAGCTTCGATCTAACATTCGAAGCGTTTGGGAATGATTTGAGACTAATGATGGCCGGATTCGTGTAGAGGGGAAGAAGGGGAAGCTATGGTGTTAATTTGGGGGCGATTGGCCTACCGGAACCGCCGTGAGGCGATTTCCGGCAGGCGGCGGACGGCAGCTTTTCGGCAGCTAGGGCTTGGGCTTTGGTGATTTGGGAGAAAGAGATGGGGGCGGGTCTTTGGGACTGAAACGGGGGCAGGGGTCTTTGGGGGGTTTGGTTAGATTAAATGACAGGTGTAATTCTGACCGTTGGATTTAAGAGATCCAACGGTTCAGATCAAAGGGGGTAACTGGGCTGGGAGATGGATCCGGGTATGGGTAAGTGTTTTGGGCCTGATCTTGGGTTTAATTGTGTGGCCCAGTTCCGATTTTCTTCCATTTTCTCTTCCTTTATTTCCAATTTTCCTCTTCTCTTTTAAATTCCTAATTTATTAAAACAAAAATCCTAGATTACACTACAAAAAAAAATCAAATTAACTTACATATATATAAAAAAAATATATATATCAATTAGGTTACACTAACGATTAACGCATGCAATTAAATATTTATTAAATATAAATCACACAGACTAGGACTTAAACGCTAGAAATGCCAAAAATATATATTTTTGTTATTTTTTGATTTTCGTAAAACAACTTAATTACTATCAATTGCAAACATGAATTTATATAAAAAATGCAAATATATTTTTTTTATTTCATATTAACTTAAATAAATAGAAACGCGCACACAAGAAATGCAAATAATAAGCGAAAGACAACACACAAAATCACAAAGATCACGCTCAACACAAAACTATTTTATTTTGAATATTTTGGGAGTAATTCTTACGTAGGGCAAAAATCACGTGCTCACAACAAATACCAGCCCTCCCACTACTCCTACTCTCCCACTGGTACAAACTCCGGAATACCCTCCTCACGGCCCTTCGACAAGCTTCCCAAGTTACCACTACTATCAGGGAAGAAATCCCTATGATCCCCCAGCTTCACCACCCAAACAGAACCCTCCACCACCAATTACCCCTATTTTCATGAAAACCCCACCGGCCACACTTCACAGATTTTCCAGCGATCCTGTATTCCAAATTCAGGATCATCAGTATTATCCTCCTGAACCCACCTTTAAAGTATCTGAACCTTACTCGTTCTCTCTTCAGCTCGACAACCCGAAAATTCCCGAAAAACAAAACAAGAATTTAGAGCAGGAAGAAATAGTTCGGAAAGTAAAGAGCCTAGAGCAATCTTTTCAAAATATGCAGGGTTTAGGAGGCCAAGTCAGCGTGGCGTATAAGGATTTATGGCTATTTCCAGATGTTCAGTTGCCAGCAGGGTTCAAGATTCCTAAGTTCGATCTGTATGACGGGCATGGTGATCCAGTGGCACATTTGCAAGGATTTTGCAGTAAGATGAGAGGGGCGAACGAAAAAGATAAGTTAATGATGGCGTACTTCAGCCAAAGTTTAAGCGGGTCTGCATTGGAATGGTACACATGCCAAGACCATGGTAAATGGTACACTTGGGATGACCTGGCACAAGCATTTGCTGGTCACTTCCAATATAATCTTCAGATAATCCCTGACTGTCTTACATTGTTAAAAATCAAGAAAAAGCCTAGAGAGAGTTTCAGGCAGTACGTATTCCGTTTCAGAGAACAGGCTTCAAGGGTAGATCCCCCAATGAAGGAAAGTGAAATTATGGATTACTTTTTGCAGACTTTGGAGCAAATTTACTTTGGTCACCTAGTGACAACGGTTGGAAAATCTTTCAATGAAGTCGTAAAAATGAGCGGCATAATTGAAGAAGGACTCAAGTCCAATAAGATAATGAGTTATTCGGAAATCAAGACCACCACTCTAGCCATCCAGAGTGGCACGGAAGGTGTGCTCGGAAAGAAGAAGAGGGAAGAAGTCGCAATAGTCGAAGCGGGTACTTGGCCCAGATCTAGAGGTCCTTCACTCTACTACCAACCTAGACCCCCACAACCCTACTACCCATCAGAACCACAGTTTTCCATCTATCACGCCCAAACATATCCCGATCTCCATATAATACACCTCAATATTATCATCCACACATGTTCGGCCATATGTCCAACCACCAGGCCGCTCAATATGGCTAGTACCAGCACCGCATAATCTTGCCTTCACAACATGATCGAGCACCCAACAACCCAAGAAAACAGGAGAAGGAAGGGAAGCAAAGACAAAGAAATAGTTTCACTCCAATTGACACCGTAATTCCACCCCATATCGTCCCAAAGCGAATGGCGCGGTTGAGGCAGCGAACCAAAATATAAAGAAGATATTGAGAAAGATGGTAGAAGGGTCTAGGCAATGGCATGAAACGTTACCATTTGCATTGTTGGGTTATCGCACTACTGACTGCACTTCAGTATGTGCAACTCCTTACCTGTTAGTGTACGGAACTGAAGTAGTGATACCAGCAGATGTTGAGATTCCATCCCTCTGAATTGTTGTTGAAGTTGAAATTGACGACGATGAGTGGGTCAAATCCCGATTAGAGCAGTTAAGCTTAATTTATGAAAAGCGATTGGCAGCAGTATGTCATGGCCAATTGTATCAGAGGAGAATGGCAAGAGCTTACAATAAGAAGGTACGCCTCAGAAAATTTGAAGTAGGGCAACAAGTATTGAAACGGATCCTCCCACATCAGGCCGAAGCAAAGGGCAAGTTCGCCCCGAATTGGCAAGGGCCACTTATTATGACCAGAGTATTATCCAATGGAGCTCTATGTCTGACCGATATTGAGGGAAGATGCACCGACATGGCTATCAATTCTGATGCGGTCAAGAGATATTACGTGTAATTTCTTTGATTATGATTTTGGTTCATTTTGTTTGTTTGTACTTGGTGTTTATCGGATAATGAAATGACGGAGGCAATTCTTTCTTCTATCCAAACACTTTTAACCCTTGTTTCCCCTTTTGAGCCTTATTTATTCTTTCATATCCCTCTCTTGGAATCGTAACGGAAAAAAAATGAAAAAGAAAAGAAAAGAAAAATAAATAAATAAATAAATAAATAAATAAACAAAAAGGAAATCACATGAAATCTAAAGGAATCAAGTGAACTATGTTTGACCTGATTCCTCAAATAGGATACGTAGGTGCCTCACGGTTCGGTCATAGTGTAAATAAAAGTTAATCCTTCCCCAAACAAGAAACTGGGGCAGAAGTTATGTTGTTTTTATGAAAAGAGTTTTGATTCCAAGAGTTGTAATATTTCACCCATTCAGAGTTATTTTGAATTTTTGATACTCTTTACTTTTTAAGACCCACACAAAAACCCATATGAGATGTCCGAAAAAGACCTCCCGATCAGTATCCGGAAAATGCCCGGTTAGGCAAGTAAAGACCAAGAGTAACACACTAATCCCCAACAGAAAGGGAATAAGCTGAAGGAATTGATAGCCAATCCCCAGTGAACAGAATCTTATCGGTGCCGTTCCAATCTCCAGCGAAGAAAAAATAAAATGAGAGAGTCTTATTGGTGAAAACCTTCACAGGCACCATAAGGCGACGAAAGCTGAGAAGAAATAAAAATGAGAGAGTCTTATCGGTGAAAACCTTCACGGGCACCATAAGGCGACGGGAGTTGAGAGAAATGAGAGAGTCTCATTAGTGAAAACCCCTCGAAGGGCACTATGAGGCGACAAGATAGAGTGGCGGAAAAGACCCGCATTTGACAAAGAGTCGTGCACTTGTTCATCCTCAGCAAATGAGGCCATCAAAAAGATTAATTGATACAAATAGACTAGATTAATTAATCCGGAACGCACGATGTGATCGTTGGGACCGGTTATACCATTCAAATAAGTTCCTTTTTTTGCTTTTTTTCTCAACATTCGTTCAGAATGCTTCCTTCTTATTTTCTATCTTTTCATTTTCTTTGTTTAAAAATATTTGTCCAAGCTTATTTTGAGAAAGCCTTTTCAGAGCTTACTATCAGTTGCCGAATTGGTGGGATGCAAAATGAGGGTAGGACAGACCAAATTGGTCTGGAATGTCAGGAAATGGAGAAGACCTGAAAGATGCAGTCAAGAAAATCACGGACCAAGACCCAAAAGAATTCCCAGTAGATTTTCAAGATATGCGAATAACTCTGATAGATTATCAACCGAGTCCCAAGTTGATCGAACAACACAAAGCGGAGAAGGAAAAAGGAAAATGCATCCCCAGCTGATAACATTTCTATCTCCAACAGTATTGAAGGAAAATGAAACCTTTTGAAGAAAGTGATTTTTGAGTTTCACCAGCAAGTTTTGAAACACAGAAAAGGGAAGGGATAAATGGAAAAACCATCCCCCAGCAGAAATATCATTCCTAGCAAATAACATCATCCCCGACAAGTTTCGGGAACTTAGGACAGGAAGAAGGAAAAGCCATCCCTGGCAGGAGTGGCACGACCATTCACTGCATTTAAACAAACAAATTTTCTTTGATTTGAAGCAGGTAAATGGAAATGTTGATGATATAAGAAAGACATGCCACAAGGAATATTACCAAAACTGGGCAGAAAATTTTCGCCATTGTCGAAAAGTTTCTCAAAGAAAACAAGGAAATCAATTCAAGAGATTTTTAATTTCATGAAATCAGGAGCCCGCCTATTAGAACGGAGGTTGTTATTTTTATATTGAAGAAGTCAGGAGCCCACCTGTATAACGGAGGTTGTTATCTTAAATTGAAGAAGTTAGGAGCCCGCCTGTAGAATGGAGGTTGTTATTTCAAATTAAAGAAGATCAGGAGCCCGCATGTAGAATGGAGGTGTTATTTTAAGTTGAAGAAGTTAGGAGCCCGCCTGTTAGAACGAAGGTTGTTATTTCAAATTGAAGACGTCAGGAGCCCGCCTATAGAATGGAGGTGTTATCTTAAATTGAAGAAGTCAGGAGCCCGCCTGTTAGAATGGAGGTTGTTATTTCAAATTGAAGAAGTCAGGAGCACGCCTGTTAGAACGGAGGTAGTTATTTTAAGTTGAAGAAGTCAGGAGCCCGCTTGTTAGAACGGAGGTTGTTATTTCAAATTGAAGAAGTCAGGAGCTCGCCTGTAGAATGGAGGTGTTATTTTAAAGTTGAAGAAGATCAGGATTTCGCCTGTAGAACGGAGGTTGTTATTTTAAGTTCAAGAAGATCAGGAGCCTACCTGTAGAGTGGAGGTGTTATTTTCAGTTGAAGAGGATCAGGAGCCCGCCTATAGAACGGAGGTGTTACTTTCAGTTGAAGAAGATCAGTAACGCGCCTGTCGAATGGAGGTTATTATTTTAAGTTGAAGATAGATAGGATCATGTGATCCGTAGGCTAGCCTAACTTCTTGTTTTATTTTTAGCACGGTGTAATAAGGAGGTCGGTAAACAGCAACATCATGCAACAGCAGTAACGGCAAGATCACAGCTTCATGGTAGTACTAGCTACCAAAAATTTCCGAACTTCATTGACCTGATTCCTGTTTAGCCCAGGATATGTAGGAGACCTTTTAAAGCAAAGGTTAGGTCAAGTCTTTCAAAAAGACTTCACACGGAGTACCCAAACGGGCAAAAATCGCTCATATCCGCTCACTTATCTTTGCACGAAAAATCTTCATGCTTACGCGCAAAGAGGGGCAGCTGTGAGCACGTGATTTTTTCCCTATATAAGAATCACTCCCAAAAAATTCAAAATAAAAGAGTTTTGTGTCGTTTGCAATTTTTGTGGATTTTATGTTATTTTTCTTATTGTTTGCATTTGTGTATCCATGTTTATTTATTTAAATAAATAAAAATACAAAAATATATTGCATATGTATATAAAATTAAAGTTTGCAATTGAGAGTAATTAAGTTTGTTTTATGAAAATGAAAAAAACACAAAAATATGTATTATTGCATTTTTCTAGCCTTTAAATGTCCAATTGTGTGATTTTTCTTTAAAATATTTGTGATAATTTCTACTTAGAGTTAATTGATATTTTTAGGATAATTTGGTCGAGAATTAATTTAGGATTGTATTTTTATTTTAATTAAAAAGAAAATAAAAAATAAAAAAGAGGAAAATTGGATTTAGGGCCAACTCCTAATTTAATCCCTAAGCCCGAATCGATTTTACCCATTCCAACCCAAATAAAACCGACCCAAAACACACCCCTGACCCGGTCTGCCCGATCCCAAACGACCCATTTTATTAAAATATTGACTGGGCCGTTGGATTCTCGTGATCCAACGGTTGAGATTAATTCCTGCATTTTTAACATACCAAACACCCCCCAAACCCTATTCACCCAAACCATTTCCCCTTTTCAGACCTCTCCTTCATCTCTAACCTTCAGAAACAAGCTCACCAAACCTCCGTCCACTTCCGCCATTGACCGCCGGTCAGAAATCGCCTCCGCCGGCGGCCGGTGTCGAAACAACACCAAATTAACATCGAATGACCATCCAACCACCCTGAATCCATATCCACAAATGGTTTCCTTTAACTCAGATCCTAGCTTCTCGAATCTTCGATTGAAGATTCGAGCAAAACTCAAAGCTACCCCAACCTACTCCAAATTTGCATCATAGCGTCCCCTGACCTCCCTCATACCCCTACTAAACTTGGTCTGGCTGGAACATGTCAAGCTCCAAATCCCGCATCCAAGAACCCTAATTTTAAAAGGGTTAAATTGATTAGAAATTAAGGTCCAATGGACCTTAATCTAGGCGTTCTCAACCGAGAACACCTCGATTAAGGCTCGTTTGGCTTCGATAATCCAAGTCCGAGTGCAATTTTGGGTCAATCTTATCGGAGGTATCTCTTTTCCTTCTTTCTTCCTTTATTCGATCCTTATGTGATTTACATGATAATAATTATCGGCTTCGAGTTTTTGTTATATTTTTTCTGTTCTTCTTCATAGACCATTTGTTTGGTCTCCCTTTTTCTGTGTGTGTTAATTAACTATGATTACTGTGATTGTACTATGTGTTTAATTTGTTGAAAGTCGTCAAGAAATTAGTTCATGTTTTTGATCCCCTGAGTTTGCCCGTGAAATTGTGAATCGCGAATTCGTAGGTCGATTACGTGCTATCAGTTATACATATTATAATCGACTAAATGAATGTCGTCGATTAGGTCATTCGTGTTTATAGTATTGGTTGTGCTCTTCTAGCTATTTGATTATTAGTTGGTTTATGTTGTTTAATTAACTATGAAATATTTGGCATTCAGTTGTTTGTAGTGTTCTGATTATTAATTGCCGGATTAATTAATTCCCGTTTTTTTATTTTAAGCATGTTCCGAGTCTTTGAATATCTCGTTTTAATATAATTTTCTGCTTTAAACAACTGATTGATTGATAAAGGAATTGGTTATAGCTGTTACAAATTAAGGGGTAGGACAGTAATTTCAATAGGCTGCTAATAATTTTAGGAGTTAATTAAACAGTAGTTTAGGGGGTTTGTGTAGGAGTCTGCTAGTTTTAGATAGGGGGTACACTTTTATTATTAATTAAGGATAGTGGAAAGTAGGTACCTATCTAATATTGAAAAAAATGGGCTGCTGATTGGATTTGTAAGGTTATAAAGAGTGCTGGAAATTAGACTTAGAGGGGACAAAAAAAGAGGAGAAACTGAAAAAAAATACACACTTACATTTTGAAAGAACAGATTTTTCTACACATTTAACCTGAGAGACAAGAGCTGATTTTGAACACTCTTACATTTGAAAACAAAAACAGATCATTAAACACAGAAAAATTGAGAGATAAGCTGCTGTGAAAAAGAAACAGACTTCTAAGCTTCTGTTTTGGTCTGTTTTCAAGTCTTTATTCTGTTTTGAACCACTTTTGAAGTTTGAGTATATCATTCCCAATTCGAGTGTTATGTTACTTGAAGGTTTTCTTGAAGGTTTGATTTTGAATTTGTTGTTGTTTTGGTTTTCCGGAAGCTGCTGTTTTTCTATTTTTGAGTTCTCCTTTGTTTCGAACTTATTTTTGGAGTTCTAAGTCTTTGCTGCTTGCGGTTATTTGCTGTTGTTGTTTGAGTTGTTGCACTGCTGATCCCTTTCCTCATTTCTGTTGTTGAATCTCAGGTACATTTCTTCAATTATCCCAATGTAGCTTTGAAATTAAAGTTGAAATAAGAGTTACATAAGATCTATGCTTATGGAGATATCACTTGTAGATTATAATTCAACAGGCTTTGTTAAAGTAGATGTAGTTGATGATTAGCTGTTGTTTTATATTATATGAATAATAAACGACTGTATAATTAGAATTGCTTATAAAATGCTTGGGCCGTTCAGGGACAGTTTGGATCTTGGACTATCATTATGTAATAGTCATATTGGTCTAAGTATTTTTGTAGTATAATTTTAAATTAGAAATCAAGCTGCAAGCTGAAATAGGAATGTGGTTGTTCTTGGATTTCATGAATTTCACTTGTATTATTAAAATTGGACTGAAACAGTAAGTATGGGCTTAAACATAGTTATTGATTAAGAGTGCATTTGTTATTCATATGTTGTTAAACACTGCACTTGTATCTATGTATTCATATAAAATTCTCTTTTTTATATTTTATAATACGTATATCTAAGCATGTTTTAAACAATATTGTCCTTAGTGAGTGTTGTAGTTTAAACAAGTAATATACTTTAGTTGTAATAATAATGTTATGGTATATGTTTTAATCTGATAGTAATAAATAATTGTCAATAGTTAGAACGAAATTGGAAATTAATGGTAATGTGTTGTTAAGCTAATAGATATGATCATTGTTAGTTAGTTAATTGATTAGGAAAGTTGTGCTTGGTTTTGGAGATGAAAGCTAGCTGTCCCAGGGGTAAGACTTAGAGGCCCGGTGCGGACTAATTATAAGTTTCATTCTTAAAAGTGGAAGTAGTTCTTAAAACAAGTTAAGTAGGACTCCTTCTTTTACTTTAGACTCAACAATAATAACAAATTATGGTTGCCTTATGTTTAACCTTTTATATAAAGAATGAGACGAGCCTCGCCAACTCAAATGTACAATTGTGGGTCCCCTCAATAACAATATTTTCTGTTTTTCTTAAAAAATAACCAAATGCGGTAAATAATTTAAAATTACTTTATAATATTGAACATGTTTTTAAAAATCAGATATTTAGCCATTACAATAATTTAAGCGACCGTGCTAGAACCACGGGATCCGAGGGTGCCTAACACCTTCCTCCGGGTCAACAGAATTCCTTACTTAGAATTTCTGGTTCGCAGACTTTATTTGGAAAGTCAAAAATTTCCTCGATTTGGGATTTGAATAAATTGGTGACTTGGGACACCTTAATTTATTCCAAGTGGCGACTCTGAAATAAATAGAATAATCCCATTTCGAATATTGTCACTTAAATTGGAGAAACTCCCTTGTACATTTATCCTTCGGGGTAAGTGCGTCAAAAAGAGGTGTGATAATGTATATGTGGATCGAACTTCACGCCGCAGTAATATACGAGTGGGACGGATTGCACGTCGCAGTAGTATATATATATATATATATATATATATATATATATATATATATATATATATATATATATATATATATATATATATATATATATATATATATATTGGATCGGACAACACGCATCAGTGATAAATGTGTGGATCTGATTGTACGCCGCAATATCATAGCGCTTGGGCCGAGGGAGCCCCTCCGAAGTCTGTATACACCCCCCAGTGAGCGTCGTCGACGTTAAATGGAGAGGGCTGCATGTCGCAACGTTATATATTGGAGCGGGCTGCACGCTGCAGCAGTATATATATATTGCAGCGGGCTGCGCGCCGCAGCATTATACATATATATATATATATATATATCGGAGCGGGCTACGCGCCGCCGCATTATAGACATATGTATACACATATATGAACATTGGATCGGCTGTACGCCGTAGCAGTATGAGTGAGGACTAGGTCAGTGTGGGACCATGGTGAGATAGATGCGGACTGGAGATGGGGGTATTCACTGTAGAGATGACTTACCTGTGAGGTTACCCTTAGAATTATTTAGTGATAGTACAGGTGTTCTCACTTCTAGTTATTGTTAATTATTATTACTCACTGAGTTGAAATATACTCACCCTACTCCCCTGCACCTTTTGTGCAGATATATCGGTGCAGGAGGGCAGTTAACCTATCGTAACTACTTTATTATCACCATTCCGTGGAGACTTCGAGGTAGCTGCCGACGTCCGCAGTACCCGACCTCTTCCTCTTTATCATCTTGTTGTTTCCATTCTTCTTAGACTTGATTGTGTAGTAGATCTCATTTGTAGAGGCTCAGACTTGTGACACCACGATTTGGTTGGGACCGTATTTTGTATGCTTCTACTTCCACGTTATCGTTTTCATATAAAAACATGTTATTTACATCTAATTGGTCACCTGTAATTAATAATTGGCTGGTTTAAGGGATAACATGGTCGGGCTTGCCTAGCAATGTGTTGGGCGCCATCACGACAGGGATTTGGGTCGTGACAGTGATACTCCGCGCCATATGATTTCCCCTCCCTATCTTAATTGTGAATATCTGCTTTTATTATTATGTTGTATATTATTTAACTGCATAGGGTTATTTGGTAGTCTGGTCCTAGCCTTGTCACAACTTTGCCGAGTTAGGCTAGGCACTTACCATCACATGGGGTCGGCTGTGTTGATACTACACTCTGCACTGTGTGTAGATACGGATACTAGAGAGTTTGGACTGCAATGAGGGTGTTGTCTTCAGTCCATTCATGCGACCCGAGGTAGTCCTGCAGGCGTCTGCAGGCCTTGGCATCTCCTCATATTTTTCTCTATTATTTCATCTATTTATTTCTGAGAAAGTTTGTATTTATTTTTCGGACCCTTCATTTGTAGTACTTTTAGACAGTTTGTGAAGCTGTGACACCAAATTCTGGGTAGTATTGTACTTCAGATTATGTAGCAATGTTTGGTTAAACTATTAAGTTTTCGCCTTCTGAAGTTCTAGTTATTTAATTTATTTCGCTAATTAATCACTTAGTACTTTGAATTGTTGAACATACTTAATAAAAAGGGTAATGAATTTATAATACTCGACTTGCCTAGCTTTCATGAGTAAGAGCCATTACGACTCTCGATGGTTAAAATTCGGGTTGTGATAGTATCTGAGCATTATGTTATTCTACTCTTATTTTAGTGATGGAGTGAATGAATTAAAGGTCTTCAAATGCACATAGGATTTTGTTGAAGTTCATATGGAAATAAACAAGCATGGATGGCGAGGGAACTGCTCGACAATGTTGTGGCTGGCTCATATTGCAAGGTCATGAATGAACCTTATTAATCCTCTGTTCCACAAGAAAATTATAAGAGTTTTTGTTGTTGCCTAACGTTTTGCTATACTATAGAAACTTATTTAATCAGTTGATTTAGACAATCTAATCTTGCTTTAACACTTACCTTTGTATCTTCCATTTTTGCGCAATTTCAAAATACATTTGGTTTTATATTGGAGAATAATATAAATCCTATGTTCTTATATAATTTAATAGTGTCATAATAGAAAGTAACCTAGTTATAGCTTAGCTATAAGGCAACATTAACAGAATTTCAGTTTGGGTACATTGCAAATTGTCCAAGTTAAAAGGACACTAATCATTCCTTTAATTATTCACCTGCTTTTAATCTAATGTTATCTAACTCGAGTAATTTTTTTATTGAGTTTGACAACATTAACTAATTTTGGTGTTTGAATTGGTTAAACATTCATTTGCAAGTATTTTTAGCTGTTCTCCGACGATAGCAACTAAACACGAGGGTTGCGCTAAAGTACTAATTTAACACTTACTCTATCCTTCCATGATTGTTTTGTATGACATAAGTTTTTTGTGCAAATATAATTTATCTATTAAATACTTATTAATGAGGAAAAAAATTGACTAAATTTTTTGATGCTTCTAACGTAGTTACACGAATGTTTTTTAATTAGTAGTTGTTATTGTTAGTAATTAGTAGACATTACTACACAAAACACACTATATTAGCTTTAAATCTTATCAGAAGGCCAATGACGAATTAACCCAATGGATTATAATGTAACGGTAACATATATTTTTTTAAAAAAAGATCAAAATATACGTGGAATTTTTTCATTTCTATACACTATTTGAAACTTTATTACGCTTAATGTCCATATTTAGTTAATTATTCGGTATAAACAAGTTTTATTTACAAAATATATATAATCCACCTTAAAATACCCTCAATCCATTATTTGTGCCTCTTCAATTGAGGGATGTAGATGGGAGCTGTGGAGATCAAGATGCAGCTCCAAGTATGAATCAGAAAATCTAGCACTCAATAGATCATGCTTTCAACATTTATTACTTTCAACATTAGTAGCCTTGTTAAATCATGCTTGAGAAAAATTAAAGTAGGAGATGATTGGGACAACTACTAGAGCACCGACTTTCGGAAAGATCAACTATTCTGGTAAATTGGAGCAAGCCTCCACCCCTAATACCGATGGATCGTGCATTCATGGTACATGTGGAGGAGGAGGAGTTGTTAGAGGTATACTTGGCAGATTTATTATGGCTTTCACTATGCCTTTGGAACAAGGTACCAGTAATAACGCTGAAGCTTCCTCATTTCTGTTTGGACTAGAATGATGCATAAGGATGGGGTACAATCTAGTCATTGCAGAGATTGATCAATGCTCCTTCAAAATTGCATCAACGATACAGTTTCTACACCATGGAGATTGGAAGAGACAGTGAATAATATAAGAAAATTGTGAAAGGCCATGCTGTCCAAACTGGATATTATTTTAGAGAAGCCAACAAAGTTGCTGATAAATTGGCCTCTCTAAGTCACACCACTGATGAAGTACACATATACACTTACTTTAATAGCTTACCAAGTCAAATTAGAGGTTTCTTGAACATTGATAGATGGCAGCTACCATACTTTCGAGTCAACAAGAGAAAGCCTAGTGAACTTATCCACGAGCCACCTTGAATTACCTACTTTATTTTCATGTTATTAGCATTTTTGGGAACACGTAATATGCTCATAGGTCATTAACCTGGTTCTCCGGGTTAACATTGTTATAATGAAGGCGAGGCCTAGCCCTCCTTCAACAAATGTAATTTGTCTTCAAGTGGCAATAAAAAAAAATCATGATTCTAAAAAAAAAAAAAGATGTAGTTACACCCTTTTCTGTTTTTTTTTTTTTCTCCTCTTCTCTTTCCTTATGTTTCCACTCATATATTTTCTCACAAATCACTTCTGATTTTTCAATCTCCTCGTCGAAATCAAAAATAATTTTTATTAGTTGGTTCCCTTTCAAAAGTTTCAAATTGATGTTTGTAAATAACCTCAGAGTTTTAGTTTATTTTTTATTTTCTTGATTGAACAAATAATTTTCCGTTGTTATCGACAATGCAAAAGAGAGATTGAAATAGATGTGAATCCATCTTCAGAGCAATTTGTATGGGGACAAATTGGATGAGTATTGTGACTAGTT